>JAAGWP010000127.1:0-29893 GCA_013266165.1 Fusarium graminum
GATATTAATTATATCTATAGAGGTAGGTATACCTCTTCCCCTTACCTAGCTTATAAGGGGCTTTGATAAGGGCAGCCCTAACCCTTTAAAAAAAGGAAGGGGTAAGTAAGGCATTTATAACCTATATCAGGAAATTCAGCATAGGCTCCATTTACTAGGTATAGCTATTAGGTATATAATATAGCTTTATATAATAATACTAACTGTTAGTACTTCTATCATACGCTAATTTAGGTGTAGGTAAAAGTACCGGTTGTCACGGTCATTTTGATTGGTCCCTGACCCCTATCGTGACTTCATGGACGGCTTGTGACTGCGAAAGAGATAGTGTATAGATCTAGGTACTCTCCTAGCCGCCTGGTCTATCAGCTACCCTACTATAGCCAACTTGTTTGCGAACTACTCCCGAGCTCTACGTACAAATGATACAAGGATCACCTCCCACCCCCACCTTGATGTCGCGGGTCTAGAGGTCCCGAGCCCAGCTTGTTTTTTTTTCTCGATAGGTGGTGTTGCCAACGACTGACACTAACCAACTTCAGCAGCCAAACTGTGTTCAGATCTACACATCTTTAGTGTCATTCAATGTGGTTCTTCGCCCCAAACGAGACGCTTACAATTCCTCTTTTGGTATTTCTCAACTCCATAGATAGACCGACATGTGGGAAAAGCTGGTGAACATGGGTTCATGCTCGGAACTCATTTGCGCGGAGTTGAGAGACCAAGGGAAGGCTCTCGGAGTAAAGGGTAGCGAGCACTGAGAAGCTGACCCCGCACTCTCAGGCCAGACTCGGCCACAAAGAGATCTCGTCTTTTGTTCATCACCATTTTGATAAAGTTAGTGGGCTCTCCAATTCCTGGGGGAGCCGCTCATCCTAGCCCCAAGGTACATCTCCCAATGCTACCTAGCCCCCTTCACAATGACTGGTTCCCTCAGACCGACGAGACGTTGTAAAGCCTCGTGCTTCTTTTGGCTTTGGCTTTGGCCTTCGCGGACCCGCAGACTGGGCTTGAATCTGCCCTACTGCTTGAGGTTCCCTTCCCTTCCCCTGTCCTGCTTCTCAGCAATTGCGGCTCCGCTGCGTCTCCGTCTCCGTCTCGCCGGCAAAGGCGGGGACGGCCCCACACAATCACACCCTGTCTCCGACTGACCTCCCCCAGGTTCAAAGCTCAAGCCAATTTCTAAACGCCTTGGGCTTTTTCCTTTTACGGCAAGCGAGTTCAAACATGACCATATGGAACGACGCACCTCATTTTCGGTATAGACTGCGGCCATCACAAGCCAACAACACCAAATTTCTCCTCTACCACGCTTAAGTACTATCGAAATACCAGTAGTTACGCAACTAAAAGGCTGGGCAATAGCAGCATGGAACCACATCTCTGAGAGTCGCAAAGTTGCGCCGACAAACACTACTACGTAGCCTCCCTCATCATCAACGAATTTGCCCAGCGGCAGTTTGCGCGGAGATGACATGATAGATCACATACTCCCCGCATACTTACGAGAGCCGCAATTGTTGAGGTGAGAGATTCGACTGAAACATTGTCAAAGCTCACCCGCATCTCTCAACATTGCGGAATTCGCGGTTCCGCGACTGTATGCTTACTTTCCACTCTATCAAATCACTTTGCCTTCTTTATAACCACAAACACAGGCACGCGGCTACCCCACGTCCGGGGTCGCAGTCTTTCTCCTCAACCCCGACTTCAGCCTCCAGGGGACCAAACTGGGTCGGGCACGGCTCCGTTCGAAGGCGAGGGTGTGGCATTAGACGCTTAGGTGGGCTTGATGTCTGCACACGTAGATCTGACCCCGGATTTACGCTGCAATGGATACCAAGATCCAATGGTTGGAGGTTATGCAGACGGAACAGGCCACCATGCGACGCCTTGGGCTCTTGACAGCCACGTTATCGTGCCCGGCTCTACGGTAGTGGGACGGTTAAGCTCACTAAACAGCTCATATGGACTGATGTTTCTGGAGCTGGTAACGAGCTAAGCCGGCAGTGTTCGGGAGTTGTGAAGCCCCGCGTGCCCCAGATTCTCCCCGGATGGTCTGTCACTTGAACTGAACATGCCCCGTTCTATAGTTTATATTCCCCAGACTATTGCCATTTCCATGTGTATTTAAAATGTAGGGACCCGGAGTACCGGGTCTACTTTAATCCTCGAGTTGTAGCTATTCTCTTATACTAGAGTCTGTTACTCTTCACATTCAAGCAAGACGCCATTCTAGTTACCTGTCTTCACCTTCCTTCCTTCCTCTGTAGTAACTCATACACAAGCTTCCATGTCAAGCATGTGTCATTCTTCACGTACTTAAAGTATTAGAGGTTTGGTGTCTACCATGTTGTTGCCTGCACTACCTCCTAGTGTTGGTTGCTGGATGGCACTGTTACCAGTTGCCAAAATGCCAATTATTTCAGTACTCGAATAATTTCGAAACTTGTTAGATATAAGGTACAGTTACGAAAATTGCGAGCAAACAAAGCTCATTTGCTACTCACTTTGACCAACGCTTTCTTTGATTAGTTCTATCAAGGTAAGTGTAGCGTGCTGCTTCGCAGTGATTCACTGCCGAGCTTTTTGAGGCCACACCCTCTTGCATCTTTGAGTATGCTCCTGCTCCTTCCGTGATTTTATGTTTCGAGGCTCATTTGACCAAGCTCTCTTTGTTTTACTTCTTGTCTGCCTTGTAGCCTGATACCTTCGCCAGTGCCAAAAGCTGCAGTGCCTGCCAACGCTCTTTCCCTGCTTTGCTACCTTCCTCCCCACAACTGCGAGAGAGTTGAATACCACGTTCCATCGCAGTGCATCGGCTGCAGATTTCAACCTTCAACACTTCATCATCTTCTATACGCAAAACGTTCGTTTCTTCTTTCGACCTCTTCGAAGTTGCATCTCACAATATCTACTATGGCGGTCCTAGACAGGGTCCCCCATGTTACGGCACGAGTTCGAGTCGCGGGAGAATTAGCGACTGAATACAAGCCTCCGGACGATCAAGACGTGGTAATTAACCCTGACCACCAAGGCTCTGAGATACCCAGCACTCATTGCTATATCGAGTCCAAGTCCGGCGCCAGATTTGCTATCGAAGTTACGGTAGCCCCCAACTTCAAATTTCCCTGGGACCATGACATTATGGCCATTTTTGTGCACATTGACGGCCAGTCCACGAGTGGCAAGTGCATTTTTAAATCCTATATGTTTGACCAGCCTCATACGAGCATTATTTCGACCACCTCCTTTTTGATAGAGGCAGAAAGCGGGGTGCCGATGAGCAGGAAGCTTGTTTTCGCCCCCATCATGAAGGACTGTAAGTACGAGAACCAGTTTTATGAGTCCTTGCCTAACAACCGAAACAGGTGATTCATCGACTAGCGGCAGAGTCAACGGTGACATAGAACGTGCTAAAAAGATGGGGACAATCCGCTTGGTTCTTCAAACAGGTCGATACACAAGAACCACGACCTGTAACCATAATCTCAAGCTCAAGAACCAGCAGCTAAGCATGGTGGAAAAGGCGCTGAAAGGAAAAGAATTGAGTCACGGAACATCGTATGGCCTATGTTATAACACAATGAGTATTATATTTTACTGACAAGTTCTCCAGACTGAGTGAACTGAGCGGAGAGCCTTTGCCAAAGAACTTCTGCGAAATTGCAAACAAGTACGAGCTTGGCGAGTTTGTCTTTCGTTATCGATCTTACCGTATGATTGCTTGATCCAGCCTTGTATAGCCGTTGGATAACTTACTGATCGTGGAACAGAGGCCCTTCAACATGAAATGATCATTCCACGCACCCCATCACCTGAGCCCTCGCTTGGGACTGGTCCCGTCGAAGAGGCGTTGTCTCTTCTCTCCGAACGTGAGATTCGCCGTTTGGCCCTTGAGAGACTCCAGGAAAATATGGTAAGTTGATTTCTTTCTCTCATCCTTGACTGCAAATAGTTGGCGGGCGTAAGAATGGTGGCTTCCCACAACTTGTATAATTCTTACTAACTTGACGCAGGTCAAGGACGAGTCTTCCCGAGTCAAGCGTGAAGCGGAGTCTCCTCCGACCCCTCGACAATGGAAAATGGTCAAACTTGACGACGGCGAGACGGCTATTGATCTGACAGACGACTGATTAGTGCGATAGAAAGCTTCGCATCGAAAATTCTAATGATGGTATTATGTGAATCACGGACGTTCAGAGTCTGGTAATAATGAGATGAAATATCAGTTTGGGATACCCATGGATCAGATATATCGATGTATCTGGGTGTAAGGCCTAGGGAGGAGGGATGCCAATTTTGTCCGTTTCAGAAGCAAGGATTCTTTACTAGGTTTAATTTTGTTACCAAAAGCTTTCTCAACTCTTTCGTGATGGTCAAACGCATCCGTCTTCACCTTTGTCGAGGGAGCTACTGATATTGGAGTTAGTGGTTGGATTGTGGAGCTCCGAAGGTCGAGACTCAGGCTAAGTCCAAGCTTGTACCTGCAGCGTGAGCGACTATTGGTCAAAACAGCTCTCCGCCAAGACGCCAGCGTGAACCTCCTCTATCTCCTTTCGTGGAATACCCCATGACGTTACATCTTAACCTCTCCCTTGATAACCAACTTCTCACTCTTGCACCAACATCGAATTGCCTACGCTCTCAGATCTCCCGCTGTCTCAGTAATCGAATATGCCCTCATGTAGAAATGCTTCATTTGTCATCTCATAGCTGTCCCAGTTCACGCGCTCGTCGCTGAGTGTCCTCCTTTCCAGCAATGGCGCCCGAAGCACCAAGCAACATCCGCGTCTTCATACGCTGGCATGATCAGACCGTCTTCGCCGGCGAGGAAGTCAAGTGCACAATCACCTTCAAGAACGTGACACCTGGACCGGGCCAGTCGAAGCAACAACCGCAACAGTCAGAAAGAAGTCGATTGGCCTCGCCCTTGCATGGCCGTGCCAAACCAAGTCAAGGGTTGACCCCACCGCCATCAGCGTCGTCGGGCAGAGGACATCGTCGCTCTGCTCTTTCCTTGAGCGTTCCCGCAACTCAATCGCATAGCCGGACAGGTTCGGTGCAATGGCCTTCATCACCAAGCTCTGATCGTCGACCGAGCCACTCCCACAAGCGATCCGTCTCCATTGTCTCGATTGGATCTAATAATACCGTAGAGGATCATACACAACGAAATGATCTACCTGTACGACCCCAAAGACCGCATCGCGGCCATGGGCGCGCTTCAAGTTTACAAATAATCCCCAGAGCCCAGAATCAACCCCCTTCAGGTCCTCATTCCGGTATGTCGTTCGCACCATATCCTGAGCTAAGCTAATTCTTTCTTAGCATCATTCTCTCCCCGTCTCTCAAGCTCACCTCTTTTCCACGCCTCATATCCTCCACCTGATCGAGTTGGCCGCGTATCTCGACCTCCGATAACATCCCATGCCTCAAATATAGCAGCCCAGCGAAGAGCCTCTCCACGGCAATCACCGTCAGAAAACCCAATGCCGGAATTCCGCTTTCCTGCCGCTTCCTCACCAAGCCGAGAGATGCGCCCGACCTTGTCTAGAAGATCAACGAACGAAAACATGCTCAGTCCTAGAAATGCGGTGGGTGACGCAGGCGGACTGGCAATGCGCCTCAAAGACGGCGTCCCAACTATCAGCGAACAGCCCGCTCCGGCAGCTCGCATCCTGGCGAGCAGTGGCATTTTGGGAGGGACACCACGGAGTAGTGGAGAATTTTACTCTATCAGCAACAATTCGTCGGAGACCCTGGTTTCGGAATATGTAGCACAGCAACCAGCTCATCGAGGACACGGACGACCGCTACGGAGAAGTCTTGGTATGCCTCCCCCACAGTCGAGGGCACCAGAGTCCCTAATGATGGGATACGCCCAATTACAAGGATCTTTCTCATTAGACGGGTCTTTAGTGAGCCTTAGCCAGTTTGACCAGGTCAAGAAGAAGGCTATCGTTGGTCAAGGCGGTGGCGTTGTTGGTCTTGAGTCCAAACGCGATAGTGGCCTGCTGGGAGGCTTTGGATGGGGTCGAATCAGCAGCTCACTGGGTGACTTTCTGGGCGGAGGAGAGTTGAGCACCATCAAGGAGATGCGAGGCGTTGCAAATTCGAAGTCTGTGCCTCTCCTAACCACTCCGCAGTCTATTTTATTCGTCGATCTGCAACTGGCACCAGGGGAAAGCCGCGTTTTTGAATACTCTTTTCGACTTCCAAAAGGACTCCCTCCTTCACACCGTGGAAAAACAGTCAAAATCACATATAGCCTGGTCATTGGCACGCAAAGGGCTGGAGGGAGTAAAGAACAACAGGTTAAGTCTGTTGAAGTCCCTTTTCGAGTGCTGGGTAGTGTCAATAGCCATGGCGAAATTCTGGGACATGATTTGATGAATCCTTATATCTTGTTACAAGATCAAGCTCAAATTAAAAGCCCACCGAAGAGCGACAAGGGATCTAAGAGTAATGGAAGTGGAGCCAAAGGACAACAGCCAGCGCTGGACAACTTTTTACTCTACGTGGAAGATTTGGTACACCGACCTCGAGATGAAAGCGGTAGTATTCTCCTTTCACCCGGCGCCGGTAACTCCAGGCGACCATCAGCCTACGAAGAAGCCAGCACTGCACATGAATCCATTCATATGGCAATTATGCGAAGCAATATGACGTCTGGCGGACAGCAGAGCCCAAATCGATTCGAAATTGCACGAAATGGCCAAAGAGTCGGAGTGGTGATGCTTACGAGACCCGCCTACCGACTAGGAGAAGTAGTGACAATGGCGATTGACTTCACAGATGCAGATATCCCATGCTACGCAGTGCATACAACTCTGGAAACATCGGAGAAAGTCGACCCATCTTTGGCGATACGATCCGAGTCGAGCATCCATCGGGTGACGCGAAAGGTTTACTCGTCATCGTCTGAAGCGACAATGTATTCTCGGCGGGTCACTTTCAAGCCAACAATTCCAATTACTGCAACTCCAGAGTTTGTGACCAGTGGAGTAAGCCTTGAATGGAAGATCCGAATCGAGTTTGTGGTGCCGTCTCTTGGGAACGATTCACCCGGCGATGGGGAGAGGCGAGCACCTCATCCACTTCTGGAGCAGATTTCCCAGGACAATAAGGGGGGTACAGTCCTGGTGGCGGTGGAGAATCTGATATGCGAGAGTTTTGAGATTGCTGTACCTCTGCGTGTTTATGGAGCTGTTGGAACAGGACTTGAGCGTCTTGAGCGGGACGAGGCGTCTGAAGAGGGTCTTGCTGTATGATGAGATTTGGATTGACCATAAATATTGGGTTTGGGGTGTTTGGATACTTGACTTGTTACGGAACGTGTCTAAGAGCTCGGTCTACAAAGAACAAGAGCCTGTTTCCAAAGATATTAGGAGTTTACAGACAATTTTCAAAAGAGCGAGAGTAGGTATAAGCCAGAGAAAACGACGTGTTTTACAAGCTCGAGCCATGCGGCATGAGTATAATGCAACTTTATTATAAGTGTGACTCTGTGAGTTGTTCATGCATTTTACGAGCCGCTTGAACGAACCAGGTTTACGCCATGTAATGACAACGCGTACACAATATGTAAGGCGGGCAATTATTGTTTAGAGCATGGGCTCAAGCTGAGCTATCGTGGTCTCCATTCGTACACGTTGAAAAGGAGACTTGTGCACAGACGATTACCTCGCTCAGGAGCCGGGGTGGACAGATCGGCTAGACTAACAACAGCCAGCGCCAGGACCTCGGAGGGGAATAACTCGAACAATAAGTGAGACAAGCCAAAGAACGAATATCACAAACTGAGAACGGCTGGAGTCTAGCGGCACAAACAGGGCTAAACAGAACGGGATTATGCTGGGAGCATCCTCATCTCGCCAAGTGCCGGGGTTGGTCAAGCGGATAACGATTATAGCTAGTATGGGTATTGGGGAGTGATGAAGTAAGGCTTCTTGGGCAGAATTTGCTTTTTTGGTCAATCTGCTGTAGAATTGGCTTTTGAGGAAGTGGAGGTATCCGATGTGTTATTATTGTTGATGTGGATGGGTCAGCTACCGATATCATGGCCGCTGGCTCGACAACAAGATGAAGATTGACGGAACATGTGAGCGATTAAAATATCAGGTCATGTGTTGAAGTTCAAGTGTCAAGATATGTATTCTCCATCCCTACTCGATGTTCGTGAATTGCTCACTAATTTCGTGAGGTTGGAGTTGATATTATATGTGTCCAGGGGCGTTATCATTTATCACTAACAAAGATTTCCATCACCGTCCTGGCCTGAGGCGAGTGGGTGATTCGACGTGACAGCCACTAAATGGAGCCCCATGCTGCAAGGATCAAGACGCCAAGAATCAGCTGGCTCACAGGCCATTCAAGTCACTTACTGCTGTCACCACCAGCAAAGAGGACATGAGATAGACGTCAGGGCCTTGTCTCTCATCAAAGTAACAAGGCCCCCGGGCAACTCAAAGACAGGGACCCATGTAAACGACCTGGACAACCTAGCAAAACAGCTTTTTAGGCGCCTGGACATTGAATTTTGGATTTACCTAGATATGTATCGACAGGAAGGGTTTGGCTGGGGTTGAGAGTTATCAACATTCCATCCCAGCAAATTGGTGTAAACCTTCTTCTCTTTCTTTTGTCTTTTCCAACCGCTTGCGTTGAGAAAAGTTCTTTTGTCTCAATCGTCACTCACTAACCAAACCAGGTAGATCATAGTCGCTGTGAGTACTGTAATTGAAGTTCTTAGTCTGAACTCTCTATTTCCGACCTCTCGGGCTTTTATTTACTGCAGCAAACTAACGTCCATGGTGCGCCCCCCGCAGCCTTCCCGTTCTGATTTCACTTCGACTCTTTCCTCTTGAATTTGCTGCCGTCAACCCCCGCAGGCCCGCAACAGCTTTCCGACTTACACCGCCCGCCATCCACTTTTACAAGCATCATCCCGCTTCCATTCTTCATTTACTCTCGAGTAGGGCAGGGCAGAGGACAATAAACATTGGCTTTCCATTCTTTGATCCTTTGTTTTCTTTGGTTATTATCAAGTGATATTTTGGGTGTTCTCTCGTCATTCTTTCAAGTCGAGGTGCTGGCAGTTCTGAAACGGGCACCACTTCTTTATGCTTCACCATCGCACCATTCGAATCTCCGCTAAGCAATCTTGACGACAAACTCGACAAATTCTGACTGTCAAGTGTCAATGGCGGAAACATGGCTGCGACTCCATCACACAGTCGTTTCAAGCTCACACCTTCCAATTCTCCTTTCCTAGCTCGTCCGTCCAGGTCCTCCAGATCTCCTGGACGTGGTCGCACACATGATTCCTCAAAGCTCTCTCTCAAGCGCGTCATCGGTACAACTTGCTCATCTCCTACCGGACTTGATACTCTCCCGAACGTATTTGCATATATAGCTGGTGGCGCTGTTGTGGTGGTGGATGTCAATGGCGAAAATCATACCCAACGATTCTACCGAGCTCGACCGACCGCCGTACCTTTATACTCCGTAGCGACTTTCCAGAACACACTCACGACACCCAACGGAACACCAAAGGCGAACGATAGCCGAGGCCGTGTAGCGCAGAGGTTTCCCAACTCACCACACACGTCGTCTGACTGGAACGAATCGCCCAGCAATACATGGACAAGTCGTGAGCGCATCAAGGCTGCAACGTGCCTTGCGTTAAGCAGAGACGGAAAATACCTGGCTGTTGGCGAGACTGGCTATTCCCCTCGCGTGCTGGTTTTCAGTCTACACGATACTTCAGACAGCCCGCTCATATCAATCACCGAACATACCTTCGGGGTTAACTGCGTTGCCTGGTCCGCGGATACCCAATACCTGGCGTCTCTTGGGGCTGCCAATGATGGATTTCTCTATATATGGAAAGTCGACCCGCGAACAGGCGCGGCTAAACTCTTCAAACAAAACCGATGCACATCCTATGTCAAAGACATGGTATGGATAGGCAGCAGTCTAGTCACATTCGGAGTTCGCCATGTCAAGATGTGGAAGCCGGACGATGGCTCGGTTATCTCGCCTACGAAGCAGAAGTTCTTCAGTGAACAGCCGGCGTCTACTCCGCCCTCTCAAAGGACCTTGCCAGGGCGTAATATCCTGCTGGGTGCACTTATAGAGGAAACCTTTACCTGCGCTTCTGTTGTCAAGAATTCAAGCCTGATCATTTGCTCAGAAACGGGCAGTGTGTGTATCATGGAAGAGGATGATAGACAGATGAAGCTGCAGAAAGTCCTCGACCTAGAATTTTCTATTTCAACGATTGCTATTAAAGACAACGTTGCTTATGTTGGCGGTCGACACGGACATTTTGCCGTTCTTGACGTCGAAGCTGTTTTGGATGCCCAAACGCCATCAGCATGTATCAAAGAGACTACATTCTCTTCCGCGGGGCAAGTTGCTTTAGGTTTCCTAGCGGATAGGCTTGTCACTATTGACTCAAAACAGTCCATCGACATCTGGAGCACTGACCACGTGCCCGGCAAGGATGCCAAGGCTATTGCCAACATCCCTATCCCTGGACATGGCCAATCTGTCACGGGCATCCAGGTCCTACAACGGCCTAACGATTTGGACGCCTCGTTCTTGACTTGGACCAGTTCTGGAAATGTCACTTTTTGGACACTCGAGGGCCAAGTCAAGGCCTCGATTGATGTTCCTATTGGAAGGACTGAGCCTGAAAATGAGTTGGATTCCGTTAACCAACTAACTTGTGCCCGTACGACAAGCGATGGTAAACTGCTCATTTCGACAGATCGCCTGGGCGTGTTGCGGATGACGGATATCACAACAAAAGAATCTGTCCTTGACATCAAGGCCCACACAGCCGACTGCCGGTCTTTGAGTGTCTATGACAAAGACGGCAAGTTCCTCATGGCGTCCTGCGGACGAGACAGAACAGCGCAATTGTTTCATCGAACCGCGGACGGTTCCATTGAGCACTTCCAGACACTGGAGTTTGCCGCCAAGGTCGTTCAGGTCATGATTCCGTCAGACGATAAAGTGTTGACTTGCTCATATGACCGAACACTTCAAATCTATGACATTATAACTAAAGAAGGCGAACCGGATTCCATCGCTGCGATCCCCTCAAGGGTAATTGCGCTTCGAGCCTCACCTAGCTCAATGGCTTTAGGTATGGGGCAAAGAACTGTATTCGTATCCCTGTTGGATCGATCTATCTGCCAATACGACCTCAATACAGGCCGCAAGATCTCTTGTTTCAAATGCCAGGATGAGACAAAAGGCGAATCCGCCGTTCTTGACTCGCTTTGCTTCGGACAATGGTTACCCAAAGATCAGGACTTCCTTCTGGGCACATCCAATACTGACAAGTCTATCCGACTTTATGATGCTCAGACGGGCAGTTTTCTAGACCGAGAGTGGGGTCACACTGAAGCCATCAATGGTGTTTGCTTGATCGAAAACAACGATGGAACTCGTAAGGTTGTCAGTGTTGCATCCGATGGGACAATGATGATATGGTGTTTGGATCTGGACGACCCCCAGCCTGGCACGGCGAGTCGAGAGCCTTCTCCAGCAAAGGACACAGTATCAGCAAGACCACCACTTCGTAGGGTGTTGTCCAAAGCTGAGCTGGCTGAATTTCAACGGCCTTCGCCCACATCAGGTCGTCGGTCGCCAGCATCAGGTCGGAAATCACCGCCTCGAATTCTCCAACGACGGACTTCCAAATTTAATCTGGCGGCTAGTGCCAGAACACCAAACCAGCCATTACCGACAAGCCCCAGTAGTACAATGGCAGACGATACGCCATCACGGCGGCCCTCTGTAGACACCCGCACAAGTCCACCAGTTTCGCCCAGGGGAAAGGTTAGAAAGCGACCTTCCCTTCCAGCTCTGGGCACGAGTGCTCGCAAAAAGGCATCTTCGTCAAACCTTGGTGGTTTTGGTTCCTTGAACATGGCGACTGAACAAACTTGTCGCCAGTTGAGGTCATTTAGGAAGAAGCTAGCTTCCTCGGAGCCTATTAGCCAAGAGAACCTGACACAGTTGGATCAGGAGCTGCGTCTAACAGCAGCAGCCCTTGGCGACCGGGCTATTCGAAGCAGAGCTATGGACGAGACAGTTCTAAGTGGTCTCCTAGACCAATACTCGGAAAGGCTGGTCACATTGTTAGACGAGAAGCTGCGTCTCGGCTATCAACCAAAGTCTCCGACTGAAAAGGATGAGGATAGCCGGGATAATGACAGTCGAGATGGTGATAGCCTGGAGGAAGAGACGCGACGTAGTGCGGACGGATCCTTAAGTTCACTATCAACCTAAGACTTTCTGTCATTTATATTTTTTATTTGTATATTGGATTGGGGAGGTAAAGGCGTTAGATGGTTATAGTCCTGGGACGGGCGGCTAGCGAACAAGGTGAGGCATGGAGCATTTATATCCAGCTACCAAGTTCTACTATGATACCACGGGTCCGGAGTTTATCGTTACTTGTTAGGAATATGACAATCCTACATCACAGCCGACACCGGCAATTTCTTACCAATAGACTAGATCAGAAATGACAACTGGCTCAATCTTTTTTATTGAACTTGTATGTAAGAAAGTATGTTTTCCCCCCAAATAGGGAAGTTAAAGAAGTGAGAACACTCATTCTCTCTTTAGGTAGAGTCGCTTGACGCGGCTACTACCGTCATTCGATGGCGTGTTGCCTTTCAGGGGTATCACGTGTCGTCGCAAGATTAGCGTTGTAGGCAGCTTGAGTGAATCAAACCCAATTTTTCTTCCCTGCATCATCGAAATCAAAACATCCGAGTTCTACGCAACATCTTCGGCGAAACCAGTCACGTGACAGGTCGACAGACGATCGCGAGCGAGTAAAAAATTACTACACCACTGGTCTGGCGGTCGAGCGCGTATCACAACGACAGGTTCTAGACGCCAAACTCAACCCGATGAAGACCTCGAAGTTGCCATAGACGGTTTTGGAGTCATTGACTAAGGTTGCCTGTACGTGTTTGATTGATAGAACCCCGGCCATGACGTAGCCATACCCGTGTCGCGACAGTCGCCTAACTGGAGAATTCCAAAACTATAGACCGTGGCGCCAGTCCATCTTCTTGCACGACGTGAAGGCCCCCTGGATAGTTGGAGAGGTGGACAGCGGGTAATGAATCAACCAGCAGTCTACACGTCTCTCGAGTCGTTGTTACTATTCCAGTCGTTGGTAACCCAAGGAGTTGATCCTGGGGCCTTCGCGCGCATCTCTGAGCAACTCAACAACAACGCGCTCATCAAGGAGGAAGCTACTTATGATCCCACACGACTAAAGCCCGATGCGCTTCAGCATTTTTTCCTCAAGCTCTTTGGGGATGAGCTGAGGGAGCAGGAGAAAGATACGACCGACGACCCGACAGTATCACCGAACTCACGAAAACGAAAACTTGGGGCTCCTCCATTGCCGACCCTCAAGGAGGTCTACGAAAATGTCGATAAAATACCCATCCTTATCGACCGTCTCTACGCGCGATACCGAGATAAGATCGTCGCGCAGATTAGAGATGATGAACGGAGATTCGAGACGGTGCAGAAAGAGATTCATCTTTTAGAGCGGACAGAGCGAGAACGACGTGCTCGGGCCGCGAGTCAAAACGGGAACCCGGTACTTGCTGCTCGCGATCAAAAACCATCAATTACACAAAACGGGCCATCTCAATCACCTGCTACAGCAGTAAACTCCGCGACTCCTGTTCGAGGAGGGCCTCCACCGCAGACGCCCGTGATCCCACCAAAGCCTCCAGTCCTTCAGAACACGCAACCAACAGTGGCCCCACCTAGCCATTTGCCGGCTGGAACGACATCGACTCAACCTTCTGGTTCACCAATTCCGCCCAATGCCAATGGCTCGGTGCTGCAGCCTCCCGCAGGTGTTACACAGACTGGATCACGGCTCTCGCAGCCGCCGCAATCTCTAAAGCAGCCTCTGACCCCTAAACTAGAGCATGGGAACAAACCAAAGGATGCCAGCGCGACTCCTCAAACCCCAACGCCAGTCGGAGCTGCTCTCAAGTGGGAAAAGCCTTATCAACCACCACAGGCGACTCATACGCCCCCCCCTCGTCAGTTCCAATCACCACTGGCCCAGGGACCAACGGCTCCCCCGCCGGCGCAACAGAACCAACATCACCTACCGCAGCATCCACAACCGCATCTGCAGCACCCGCAGCAGGCAGCGCCACAACAGCATTGGTATCCTCAACAGAATGCTCAGTTCTCTCCCAAACCTGGTGCTCAGCCTCTATCTTCTCATCCTCAAACACCTCAGCATGTTCAGGTTCAGGCTCGACCACTGCCCGTTGGCCCGCAACCCCCTCAACTCCAACCTCAACCGCAAACCCAACAACAGCAACGCCCGCAGCCTCCTCAGATTGTTCAGCCACCACAGCCTCCAGTACCAGGGTCGTCGGCTCCTCACACTTCTCGAGCACAGCATGCCACCCCAATACAACATATTCAGCAAAAGTCTCAAACTACTACGCCTGCGCAGCATGCTCAGGCTCAACAGTCTCAGCAAGCCAAGCCTGTGCCTCAGTCTAACTTCCCACAGCAACAGCAGCAGAAACCTCGACCAACTCCTACGAAACCAGGACTGGCACCGCCTCAGCATGCTGGCCAGCTAGCGCCACCGTTACAGCCAGCACCCCCACGACAAGTTGCAGAATCGCCTGGAGGGCAGGCGCTTCATGCTCGGCCATCGTCCACAACACCAGTGCCGCATCCTCGTCCGATTCAACCTCCGCAGGGCCAAGTACAGCAAATCCGACAGATCGCTTCAGCCTCGCCAACTCCCCCTGCAGGGAACGCAGGTCCTGTTGCTCCCTCTCAGCAACGATGGCCACCAGGATATCAGCCCCAGCCACCACAGCATGTCGCGGCAGTCGGTTCTCCTGCAACCCTAGCCTCGAAACCAGATGTAAAGGCTCAATCCTCGCACTATGTTCCGCAGCCTCCACGTCCAGGTGTCTTGGGCCATATTATCCGACAGGCTCTAAGTACCCCCGCTAAAAAGCCCGCGACGCCTTCTGCACCACATACACCGATCTCAGCAACACCATTGCATGTTACTCATGGGTTTGGAACAAAATGGGCGCCACACTCAACACCGTCGACTCCTGGTCCTGGGCAAGTGGGTGCGGCACCTCAAAGCCCAGCTTTCGAACCTGTCAGCCCGCCCCAGAATCCTACAACGTTGCCTAATTCCGCCGGGTCTACACCGCGACCCACCAAGAAACAAGCGGCCAAGGTAACTTCAAAGCTGGAGCAAGCGATCTCCAAGTCAACTCGAGGGCGGTCCTCCAGGACTGGACACAAGGCACGTGGTGTCAGCTCTACACCTTCTCTGAGTCGGTCGAGGCGCAGTCAATCTATCATGTCTCACACTGAAGAGCCAGCGACCCAAACCAGTGAATCAGCACCCAAGATCAAGGACGAAGATGCTACACCACGGCCCACTGAAGACACCGGCGATACTACCGCTGATGAAAGTGTCCATGGTCGAGCTCAAATTATGACGCCAGGGAGTGTCTCCTCACGTCTCCAGAAGCGAAAGCGACAAGACTCTCCAGTTGACCTACCACCTGAGACGACTCAGGTTCTCTGGACTCGAGGTTTTACCAAGGTTTCGTCCTCGGCTTTGGACCAGATTTCAAGCCATCGTGATGCGAACATGTTTGCTACCAGGCTTCGCGAGAAAGATGCGCCAAACTATCGCCAGATTGTACTACAACCCCAGGATATTACGTCTATCCGGTCTGCTATCAAGCATGGGAATAAGGCGGCTGTCCAAGCTGCCGGAAGTCTTCCAGGAGGTGATCCTGGTACCGCACATGTGTGGCTGCCCATGTCCGATGAGCTTGTCCCACCTAAGGGCATAATCAACAGTGCACAGCTCGAACGTGAACTCGTACACATGTTCTGCAACGCTATCATGTACAATGCCGATCCCGATCGCGGCCCAGGAGCTGCTTTCATGAAACGAACTCAGGAAGAGGAAGAAGAGATAGTAGGCTACCGCCTTGATGAAAATGGTGTCGTGAAAAACACTCGCAGCATGTTCGTCGAGGTTGAGAAGCTACTGGGTGATTTGCGAAGTGCAGAAAAGGAGCGCAGTGCACCACCTCCATCCGCTGTTCGCCCAGCCAGCGTCGCTACACCCGCCGAGGAGACGGGTGACGACGAAGACGAGGCGGGTGAGCGTGAAACTGGGACTTCCAAAAGGCGTCGCATTGGGGCTAGAGGCTGATCATCTTGATTCTGCGGTGATTGGAGAAACCATTGCACCTTTACTTGAACGTCACCTTGCGCGCTACTCGACAAGCAGCTTTGTAACTTTTTTTTTATCATTATCGTGTACAGCGTCCAGAATAGCTAGCTCATTGTTAATACCAACCACTCAAGACTCACGATGCTCAATGTACGTCTTGAACATATACCATCGTTCCATTAATTGCGTTCCTCTTTTCCATCTATACCTAGAAGCACCCACGTAAACTCCAAACGCCTTTACCAACGTGACATAATATCATCTCTCAGCCAGCAGCAACCCGCAAATTATTGATTTATTCCAACTTGGCAGCTCCTTGTGATGTGCTGGACCTATTACTATGTGCACCCTTCTTAGAGGTTGCATCATCGTCGGCAGGCCGCTTACGAGGCCAGTCAGGGCAGATATCAATATTGTCTCTTGGGAACCACCACTCGAGGAACAGAAAGAAGAGGTAATCCACGATACAGCAAAGACAAAAGAGTTTGCCGGCCCAGATACCGCACCCGTAGTATCGTTTTAGACGATCAATGAGGGTGAAATGTCGAATCCGACTGCCGTAGCCCGAGGTATCAACACCGTAGAATTCGTCTTCGGGGATGGCTCCAGAGATACCATCATAAACACGCTCAGTACGCAGAGCGACGTTCTGCCAGGAGTACATCTTCTTGACTTGTTCATGGAACTTTTCAGTGCGGATCTTTCCTGCGCGCATAGCGCTAATGGCCTTGCTTGTAGCGAGAACGATGTCGTCTTCTTCTGGTTTGGCAAAAGTTGTCATGTGCGAGGGAAGAACTTCCGGAATACCGCCGACCTGGGTACACACGACGTAGAGTCCGCAGCTGGCGGCTTCCACAATAACGGTGCCGAATGCCTCTGTGAGGGATGGATGCAGGTAAATGTGGCCACGGACCATGACATCGCGAACTTCTTCATGGCGGATAGGACCAAGCATTTCAACCCGATCTTGAAGGACGTTTGTTTCGATCATCTGTTCAAGATCGATGGCTTTGGGTCCAGAGCCTGCGATGATAAAGCGTGTATTTGGGTGATTTTCGAGCACGCGAGGGATGGAGGCGATGAGTAGGTCAGTGCCTTTGTTGTAGAACAAACGAGAGATAACAACAATTGTGATGGGATCACGAGGACTAATGCGTTGTGGAGGAGGATAAATTGGTCCTTCAGAGCCAAAAGTCATCGTATGAGGAGATGGGGAAGCGGGAACGTCCTTGGGGCGGAAGTTTTCTGCGACAACGGCGTTGGGTATCACGGAGACCATGACAGGGTCGAGGGATGCACGAAGCACTGTGTTTTCCTTGCTGGAAGTGGTTAAAAGCTGCTGGGCGACTAGGAGTCGATATCTTACCATGTATGGCTCACGCAGATACTGTGATCGACGTCACTCAATGTAAACTTGAGGAGCTTATTCGTGAGAATAGTGCCCGCATCGGCAAAGCCAAAGAGTGAGTGATCGGTAAAGACAGTCCTCAGGCCCATTGTGCGCGCATGCAAGATAGCCTCATGGCAGAAACTACTGAGACTGCCGTGGCCATGCACAATCTCAATGCGTTCACGAATGCAAATATTCCTAAAGGTTGGAAAGAAGGAGAAGACGGTGGGAAACGTGGCGGAGCGGTAGATGACGAGGAATGGAACGTGATAGACCTTGACGCCGTTTGTGAGGTAGCGAATGCCCTTGCGGTCATCGTAGGCGTGCGTGATAATGATGACCTTGTGACCACGGTCGACGAGCTTTGTGGCGAGTTGGTAGATGTGAGATTCGATGCCTCCTGGTTGCGGGAAGAAGAAGTCGCTAACCATGGCGATGTTGTAGGTGCAGCGTGTCATGATGGCGGTTGAAAGGGGAGACGCAGCATGGCTGAGTTCTCGATTGATTTTGTAGTTTTACTAGCTCCAGCACTTGCTGAGGGGCCTATAAGTCGAGTTCAGTTGATGGTGTTGCGTTTGGTTGTTGGTGAGTTAGATGAGATGTCTCTCATTCCAAGATGTCGTATTCTCATGTTGAACCACGTCTAAGCTAAGTGAGCAGGGGGTAACTTGACGTGAGTGGAGCTGCACGGCCCGGGAAAAGGTTGGCTTAAAACATGTTGAATTTCAGTAGTAGTTCACATTCTATCTAAGCAAGAGAGATGAGATAAAGTATTAACAGTACTAATAGTTGATCTGGAAATACTCACGCACGCATATTCATGTTGTCTAATCCTACTCTCCAAATCCTTCTCCTTTCTACTCATGCCAATTCCTTGCACAAATTCTAAGCTTGGACAGTTATTCTCAATTGCTTCTTCATTTGAAAAGCGATTATAATGGCCCATATCAGTTATAAAATAACTTTCATTTTATCATTTCCTTTTTGTCTCGATTCCTTACAATTTCCTGGCTTCTTTCTGCTTGCATGTACATACAATGTCCGTTATCTTTCCGAGCGCATCTAGTATACAGCCACCTACTGATAGACGGAGCATGGGCCAGTCTAGATAATTTTAGCGGTGTAAAGCGGCAGAACCTCGATAAGATCCAGATCTATCCAAAAATTTGGGAATCGAAGCCATTCATTCAGGCCCCTCCATTGCGACTTGCTGCAGAAATCACGAAACAATGTATGCCAGATACATTCCTCCTCCAAAGGGCGGAAATCCCTCAAGCTCTACCCCTTCGCCTGCGACACAATCGTCAAACGTGACGAACAACACTACTCCCGCGACTAATGCATTTGGCTATTCGCGATACGTCCCTCCAAGCGCAAAACCTGCGTCTGCGCCTGCACCTGTACCTACACCTCAACCAACTGTTCCCAAGGTACAATTCTTTGACGATGAGCCGGCAACCCCAAAGCGCAAATGGGACGCTACAGAAGAGGCTCAGAATTCTCCGCAGCCTGATTCTAAAAAGTCAAAGACAGTAGAGCCAACAATACAGAAAAAAGAGGAAGAGGCGCCAAAGAAGAAGAAGAAGGTCCGAAGAGGAAAAAGAAGAACCGGAGCTGGCAACGATGACAGTGACGATGAGAAGCCGGCGCAAAAGGTCCCCGAGGCCAAACCCGAGTCGCCAAAGGCTGTTCAAGAAGAACTTAAGCAAGCAGAAGAGGCACGAGAAGAGAGCCAGACTATAGACGAAGACTCGGCAAAAGACAAAGACCAGAAAAAGAAGGAGAAGAAAGAAAAAAAGAAGAAGGAAAAGAAGCCAAAACAAGAACAAGAATTAGAACCAGAAGTTGTCGATGCGCCTACACTAGAGGTTGATGATCGCAACGAGGATGTATCAATGGTTGATGCTACAGATGCTGTGGAAGAAGCCAAGGTTGTTACTGAGCCTACCGAGACCGCGACGGCCGAAGAGGAAAGGAAAGAGAAGCGAAGAGAAAAGAAGAAGAAGCTCAACAAGGAACCCGAACCAGAGGAGAAGACTGAGGAGAAGGAGAGTAAGCACAAGATGGTCATGGATCGGCTAGAAAAGTCTCTCAAAATAGCTGGCCAAACCACTTACGAGGAGGAGGAAGAAGACCAAGGCGAGTTACACGGCCTTGAACCCCTTCCTCAACCAGCACCCATCTCTTCTCTCACTACCTCAAAGCCTAGCTACGAAATTCTACCCCCGTGGTTGGCTGAGCCTATTCGCGTTTCACAAGACACCCGAAAACCGTTTACCGAGCTCGATATCCTGCCCAAGGCCGCCCGTGTGTTGGAAGAGAAGGGCTTCAAGGACGCTTTCGCCGTTCAGACAGCCGCAATTCCTCTCTTGCTTCCCACGAGCAAGCAAAGATCAGGCGATGTGTGTATCTCTGCCGCCACCGGTTCCGGAAAGACTTTGGCTTATGCTCTCCCCATCGTGCGAGACATTAGCCAAGGGTGTCTCACAAGGCTACGTGCGCTCGTGGTTCTCCCAACACGTGAACTGGTAAAGCAAGCTCAAGAGACCTTTGAACTTTGCGCCAAGGCATTCGATGGCGGTGACCGCAAGAGGGTACGAGTGGGTATCTCGGTTGGTAGTCAATCGCTCGAGGCTGAGCAGAAATCGTTCATGGACAAAGAGCTTCGATATGACCCTGCTGCGTACAAAAAGCTTCAAGAGGAGGCCCAACATCAGAGTCAGTTGAAGTGGGGTGTTTCAGCAACGGACGACCTTGACGATCTTGACATGGAAGACGCTGATCCTCGATTGAGTCACATGAACGGCTATGTCGTGGATTTCCTTTCCAAGATAGATGTGCTGATCTGCACTCCTGGACGACTTGTCGAGCACATGGAGCAAACGCCTGGTTTCAGCCTCGACTATGTTCGATGGTTGGTAGTCGATGAGGCCGATAAGCTTTTAGCACAGAGTTTTCAAGGCTGGCTCGACCTGGCCATGGAGCAATTCCGTGTGAACAAGTTTACTGCCAGAGACTTCCCCGATATGGACTATTCTGGCGTTCGCAAGGTTATTCTCAGTGCTACCCTGACCAGAGATTTGAGTCTTCTCAACCAATTGAACCTACATCGACCACGTCTTATCGTTCTGGAGAGCAGCGGCGATGCTCAAATCGCCGAGCACTCTCTACCAGCCCTGCTGAAGGAGTATCAAATCAGAGTCCACGACACCAATCTCAAGCCGCTTTACTTGCTTGACCTGCTACGCAGCCAGGATATGCTTATGGCTAGTTCAGATAGGGATCAAGAGACTCCCAAGCCCGCTGAAACTGAAGACTCTGATACTAGCTCCGACTCGAGCTCGAGTTCCGATTCTGACTCTGACGCAACCTCAGATACAAGCTCAGACTCTGATTCTGAGACTGAGTCAAAGCCACGTTCAGGCCGCTCGCTCAAAACACACATCCCTGCTTCTCTCATCTTCACAAAGTCCAACGAGGCTGCGCTACGTCTGTCACGACTGCTCACTCTGTTGGATCCTTCGCTGGCCCCTCACATCGGCACCATCACATCCACAACGCCAACACACATCCGTCGCAAGACTTTGCGAGCTTTCACGACGCCCTCGCCCACTACCCCAATCCGCCTGCTCATCGCTTCCGATCTCGTTGCCCGTGGTATCGATCTCCCCAATCTCGACCACGTGATCAACTACGATCTGCCACCCAGCGTTGCCGGTTACGTTCATCGAGTTGGCCGAACAGCCCGAGCTGGAAGGTCTGGAAGCGCTTGGACACTTGTTGGCGACGACGAGAGTGGTTGGTTCTGGGGTAAGATTGCCAAGAGTTCTGGTGTCAAGAGAGCTCAGAAGGTGGAGCGAACAAGAATTGAGGAGATTGATGATGAGAAGCGCGTGGAAGAGTATGAGGCTGCCCTGGAGAAATTGGCCAAGGAAGCTGGAAGGGGATCATAAGATACCAATAGAACTATCTAATTTCTCAGCTAATTATCGTCCCAAGTACTTAGAACATTATAAATATCACATACGTTTAAAAGAGAGGTTGAACAATGGATTCTTATCAAAGGTCGATAACTTCCAGGCTCAGCCTTGAACTCAATGTCATGTGAAGAACCAACATACATCTTGTTATAACTCGAAAGAGATCACAACGAAGTACTTGGGCATGGCACACCTCAACCATACTCGATCCCAGATGCCCACCGCTTAATTATCTCTTCAAACCATGAATCTCAGATGCATTGTCTCCAGACAAGACTGCTCTGGCCTCACCTTAATCCTCCACCCAGTTGTTGCGCTCTACAACCGATGACGGCACAACTCTAGGACCAGATTCGTTCCCGTTGGCACTTCCATAGCCCTGTGACCCTCTTCCTGGCCGTTCAGAGGCAACCTCATCTTCCTCAACGACATCCCTTTCTCTATCAATTAGCAGCGGCCGACGGCTTTCGCGGTGTTGACTTGTCTGTCTACGGCTGCTGTTACCCCATGAACCTATCCAGCCAGTACCGTCCTTGGTGAGGAGAAGTCCGAGTACCTGCACCGGTTGTCAGTAATTGGAGACGTGAAAAGTCCAAAAGTTGCTTGTTCACGAACCTGCACCAACCCAACTCCCACAACTACAGCAAGGTTTGCGAGCGACAGTGTCTGCGAAGCTCCTTGCCAAGGGTCCCGACAAGCTGTTCTTCTTCCATATGTTTCAGCACAGGTACTCGCTGCTGAACCAGGAAATGGATAAGCCCGGTCACGAACTGAGTTGAGCCCACAACAATCGAACGTATCTTGGATTCTACGAATACCGCTGGCGTCATGTGCACGAAACATGTTCATCCACCCCTTTTCAAGCATGCAACTCGTTAACTCCGAGGGCACGGCTCGCTCAAGGAATAGCGTTGCGAGGATAGTAGTGATGAGAGCTTGTAAGACCTGGACGACCAGTGGACCAAGCTGAGCTACGCCATTTGGAGTCGATTTGGTGGCACGCCGGAAACTAGGATAGAAGGCAGTATTGAGGAACCCGACGATGGGAAGAACGATGGTGATGATTGATAGCACTGGTGAGATGGTCAAGGAGAGATTTGAGCTGCGGACATGGACGATTCTACAAGGAAGTCAGCGGTAGCTCAACAGGATTTCGAGTTGTACTAACACTGCGATTGCAAGCAGCACGAGGCTAAGCTGAGAGGGTTTGTCAGTCGCATAAAGTATTGATTCAGTGGTGGCCCGCTTACTATCAAGTAAAGAGCTGTAGGATGCACCATCTTGCTGAGTCTTTGTGTCTGCTATGTGAGCAGATAGATCGGCGCCAAAGAGGTGTTGATAAAATGGAAAGAAGAAAAAGGAAAAGAAAAGAAAAGAACATGAGGAGGAAGAAATTAAGGAGGCTGTTGGTTGGCGGCTTCGTCAATGACGAGGACCTTCCCCGCCAAACTGCAGGAGGCCGACCGAGGAAGCCTACAGTACAACTACTAGACCTGCAATACATATAACAGGCGCCAGATAATCAGTACCAAACCATCAACTCAGTTTTACACTTGTATATTATTAGATATACCTAAATGGTGTTTTACGTGCTTGCTTGCTGCCTGTAATAGAAATGTCACAAGCAGGTAAGTCAGTTCAAATTGCAAAGTAAGGGAAGTGTAGGCGCATTGGTCTGTACCCTTGCACTTCTCAAACAGAAATTACAAATTAGCATGCGTATATGTAAGGTGTATTCATAGTTCTTTTGAGGACATGATTAGGGATGGAAATAAGTATATTTTAGACTCATGTTCATGACAAACGAAATGTTCCAAATGAGGGACGTCCATACCACATTACCACAAGCTTACTATCCAAACACTCTTCCTACACTAACAACACAAAGTAGATTGAGACCTGGGTGTATTGCAACCGCTATGACATGATAGCAGTGCCGCACCAGATCCTCTTAGACCCAAGTAAGTCAACGATAAGCATGAAAATCAACATCCTAGATGAGAATCAACGAACGGTACATAGAGAAAAGGAGATGGGGGAAAACACAAGAAAAGTTGGAACCGAAACGAAAAGAAACAGTAAATCAAGCAATACAAAGTATCAGTAGTGTCCATTTCCTGGAAGGCTGAAATCAAGACTGGCCGGCATCAACCCTGGCTTGTAGTTAAATTGTTGGTATGTTGTATCATCCCCAACAGAAGTGGCCGAGCTGTCACCAGCTCGATATGCGTCTGATGAGTCTGAAGATTCAGCTATCTCCAGTGCAGAGGGATTATCAAGAACGTGCCCGTTGTTGAGGCAATAGAGATTGAATGGTCCGTCTCCGTATTCTTGTTGATTCAAGAAGTCCAGATCGAACGTGAAAAGTCCGAGATCGTCGGCTACAGTGGAAGTCTCCTCAGAACTAAGACCAGGGAATTGTAGCTGATCGGCAATGATGCGTGGGAGCTCTTGCAGACGTTCCATTACACTTGACGTCAGCTGAGATTCGCAGTCACTAAGTGCTTCGTCTACTGCCAAGATGACTTGCTGCTCAATTGCTGGTCTGGCCTTGTTCAGGTATTCGCGCCATTCTTCGGGATTTTCGAGTTTAATGGACGGAACTTTGGCCGATGAAAGCGAAGGATCGTAGTCTTGAATAACGACTTAGTCTATCTACTTCAAGGAGGAGTGATATGAATGGACTGTTTTCACTTACAAGGCGAAGGAATTTCGGGGGAGTCGGCCCTAATGTTGAACAGAATGCTGTACCATACCCTCCACTTCTCAACTGGGCTCATCCTCAATCTAGCCTTCAGTTTCTTCGACTGTTCCTCGTCGTATCCATCAGATAGATCCCTTTGGACGCTACCTGGTTCTTTGATAAGGCATGGGGTTACCTCCCGTTGGTGCTCCTTGAGTTCGTTCTCTTTATCAAAGCGGCGCAAGCATCGATTGCATTGATAGGACGACAAGCTATGCCTACGCTCTAGATGCTCCCTAAGTCGATTAGCAGAGTAACAATCGAATTTCGAAACTAGCTTACTTGAGCCGTGAAACATCCGTCCATCCTGGACCAAGGCATGTCCTCTCTCTACCAAATCTTTTAGGGTCATGTTGGTGGTAAGGGCAAGCGAAGCGAAGACGCGTATCGTCTTTTGTTGTTTTAGTTCTTTTGTTATCCTTTTTCCTCCTAAAGTCGTCATTTCCCTCCTCTTCGTTCTCACTTTCGTCTCGGCTACTTTGACCCTTGGACCTCTTTTGGCCAGCTGCGCGAGAAAGTTGTTTTCCTGCCTGAAAAGTACGCGAGGAGGACTGCGAACCAGAAGTGTGGCCGCACTCCCCCTCGAGTGCTTCCAGTCTTTGTTCAAGACATTCCGAGATTGCAGCCATCAAATTGTCAACAATGGCCCTCTTGCGTCGTCTAATCTCCTTGTTGATGCAGTAATCCAAGTAGGCCGCCGACGGATTCGTGGGCTTGACGTCGGATTGATTGAGATCGGCGGCGCGCCTTTCACCACTTGTGGGCAAAGGCACGTTGAGGAGCTTTGCACACTTGTCTACAGCCTCGGCACGAATTCTTGTGGCGGATAAATTGGCACGACCGCTCCTGGGGCGAGATCAGTTTCTATGGGTTGGGTAGAGGCATCGATGCAGATTGGGCTTACTGGGAGGCAGAGGCAGGAGAACCTCGACGGCCCTGACCGTTCTCCTGGTCCTTTGTGGCCCTTGATTTATGTGGTCCTCCACTTGAAGGTTTCTGAAAGGGCTGTTAGCATACATCGAGCACCAACAAGCCGAGGGAGAAGCTTTACCGATTGTGTTTGTCGGCTCTCAGGGATCTCAGGTGATGCGGAAGACCTCTTGTTTCTAGTGACAATGACTTGTTCTTCCGAAGCCTGCCGAGGCATATCCGGTCGCTGGTGAACCAGACGACGGGGTTGAATGAAGGAGGTGAGGTTGAACTGGTTGCAGAACTTGGTGAGACGTTTCTTTCCAGGAAAGTAACGGGGTGTTAGTGCGTATCGGCTCTGTTGCAAGGAGAATTGGCTTGCTTTGTCCACCACAGAGGGCATTATCAAAAGCTGGCCAGTCTAGTCAATTGCATGTTTAGCTCTGACGTAGTTTGTGTGTGGTGCTGTAGGAAAAGCCAAGTAAAGATTGATTGGAAGTAAGATATCAAGAAAAGAAGAAAGTACTGAGACAACAGCATCGTTGAACACGGGGAAGTTGATGTTGGTCGCGGCTTAAATAGTTAGCAAGAGACTCAAAGACTGTACCTGCCTTCGGCAATCCCGCATTTGCGGACTTCGCAAATAGGGTGCAACTGCCTCATGAGAAATCGCGCGATAGGACTCGGCTGTGGGTTATTACAGTATTGGATAGGTACAGGCCGAAGCCTCACTTCTCGCCACAAGTAGCATCATAGACACCAATAGACTCTCAAATTACTCATGTAGGTAATATGATCATGTAGGTCATGTTGCATGCAACTTACAGTGTGACTTGCCTGTCAATGCATCGACCCGTTCAAACAAATAGAGGGCCTCATTTTGGTGTTTATCGTAAACAAAACGATGCCTCTTTGAAGCTGTTGAAAGCCTATCAGCTCGCTGCAGGACGAGGCGACGGCATAATGGTTCGCAAACACCATCACCAACGCGATTCAAGTGGTTCCTCAGGACGCGTCCCCCACCTTGATATGCGACTATCTATGGGGTCGTGCAGATTGTTCATGTCAGATACAGACCGGTTCGACCAGATGCGATTGTCCAAGTTGAATACCACCATTGGTAGACATGAAGGCCAAGTTGCACATGTTGTCTAAGACATGCCGAACTTGTAGATCAAGGATACGTCAGGACGCCTCTCAAGCATATTGATGATAATCATATTTGTACTCATTGTAACTATTCTTGTATCAAAAAGACAACGCTGGGGGTCATCTTAGAACAACCCTTCGAGGCATGCTTACTCCCCGAACACCCCAAAGCTTCATATACGTCCCATCCAACATTCTGTCCCAATACTAACACAAAATTTGTCAGAATCATCCTCTCAATCACTAGCGTTCTACTGTGATTTTCTCTTCGCTACCCTCGCCGCCTTGGTCCGGCCGTCCAACTTTCCCGCCAAACACTCTGTCCCTGCGTTGTAACATCTTTCGCAAGGTCCATTGGCCCCTCGAATGCACTTTTTCCTATCTTTTCGGCATTTCTGGCAAGAGTCAGATGAAACCCTCCTGCCTTGACCTCGCTTGCGAGTTGTATTTAGGCCCGGGTTGAAGTCTGAGATGATAGAAATTGGGCCCGAGAAATCACAACAATGTCCTGCTCTGCGTACTTGACATCTTCAGTATTGATTGCTGACTCTTTGGGACACGATGTGCCGACATGGGGATAAATAGAGCCCAGGGTTGCGCAAGACTCATGGTCGTTAGCGGTCTGGCTAGTTTTGTTATTCGTGTCCTGGTGAGAAGGTGATATTGGATTAATAGAGATATCGGTCTCCTTGTCGATCGAGTATGATGGCTTATGCGTCGTGTCTGTAGACGCTATAAGCATCCGACCACTGTAATTCATAGGTTTTCTTGGATATGCCATGGGAATACTAAACTCACCATACAAAGATGGCCCTTGGCTCCCATCAGTCGGCGAATGCTCAATACTGCGGTTGGCAGATTCCAGGGGCGTCTGGCTGTGATCATGACCGAGAATCATGTCACGACTTTGAAGTTCCGCACGATTGACTTGTAACATCAAAGATGTGATTATTTTGAACTCCAAAATATCAGCCAGGGAGGATAGCTTTCCGGTGCGAGCCGGTCCGAGAAAGGTGTTGACACATCTAGCTTCATGGGAGTCGAGCAGGTTCCACATCTTGAAGTGAAAGCAAGAAAGACTGAAGAGAAGGGATACGTGTAAGAAAGCACGACTGATGGGATGTGGTTCGTTCAGTTCGGCTTATGTCTTGATTTCTGGGATATTCAGTAGCTAGCGAATTGGGTAAATAATTTGGATATTGGGTAGTGTTGGTGGTGTGGTGTATTTGAGTGACAGATGGACATGTCCCCTTTCAACAATCCCCTCAAGCTTAAGCTTCTTTCATATTATCTGGGTAAGTTTTGAGGGGATTATCAGGCATGATGCACATTGCACCTCCCCTGCTTGAACCATTCCGATGCAAGGCAAGACTCAGACCTTGGGTAACGACATACTTTCGATCAAGCACTTGTTCCCAAGAAATTCTGTCTGCGGTTTTTCTTCCATTAAACAGCATTATTAGATAGACTGGATGACAATGTCTAACTTCTCATGTACAAGTAGTCAAGAGGAACGACTCTCGCAAGACTGTGTCATCAGAAATTCTAATTGTCTTTCAAATACGTTTTTTCTATCTACATTTCCTCACATTGCCTATCTCACCGAATCAAAACTTCCTACAGGTTAACCAGTAGTTGCCGAGGGTCAGAATGTGGTTATTTGAGTACATACCCTTAGGATGGTTGGCGGGTTGATATTGAACTCAACGCCCCTCCCAACAGTGTTCGAACCTTACATCCTATTTTGAAACGATCCATTCGGAACCTTATCTCATTTCAGCCTTTTTCTTTAAATCTGGGCTCGAAAACCCAAGAGCTGCTTTCATTTTGTGTGGTGTTGATGGTGAGGTTGTCAAAGTAGAGTTGCCCATCCCTTCTTTACGCGCACGTCACGACTTAGTATTACAGCTTCACTGTACATCTACGAGTCTTGCGGAGCTTTTTTATCTTTTTATATCTAGTCAGTCTCCAATTGAAAGATCCTGCTTTCGACTCTAGTATTAAAGTGACAAACATTGAGGCCTTTCTTTGAGTTCGGATAAACCTATGGCCATAATAGATCTTGATCGGACCAAAACCCTCTAGTCAAACGACCCATTTCGTGCACTCCAAGTCTTGGCCCAAGACCACTGTTCCCCTTACTGAGCTTTCCCGCTCTTGTCCTGCTTTCGGGCCACAATTCCGTTCAAGCGCTGGAAAGCTGGGTAACCCTCAAAGAAGCAGTTCGTGATCCAGAGGAGCCATGTTGCGGAGAACCTCTCTACACCGTGTCTCAATAGCTTCCTGTCAAAGAAGAAACATTCGACGACATGAATTACGATAACAGGCCAGAAGATGGTGTTGACTAGCCAGCAGAAAAAGGCCGCTCCTCCGGGGAAACCTTGGTTCAAGAGCTCCCATGGGCGAGTTCCAGGCTGCACCCACGGCAAGGCTGCAGCACAGAAGAAGTAGAAAATAATAGATCCTGTGACGAAGATTCCGAAACCCTCTGGGGGTGTGTAGGCCGTGATGATGACGTCGCTAAGACCCAGGGCTTGACGGGCTGTGTCGGCCATTTCGACGATGCGTTCTTTTGCTTCAGCCCAGCCGGAGAGGGGAGGCGTGAAGGGGACAAATTCTTCCTTCCCATTTTGAGTCTTGATTTTCATGCCATTGAAATCAACGTCCTTGAGGGTGGGGGAGGAGGCAGCAGAGGCAGAGAGGCGGGCGTAGTGGCGGAGGTAATAGGAGATTTCTCTCGTATGCTCCCTATTCATGTGCGAGACGATACGGTCCCTACGAGCATCATCGGCAGAGGACATTTTGTGAAGTTGGGGATTTTGAAGTCTTTTGCTTGAACAAATATTGTGTCGGGTGCTGGTATGTCGGTGACTGGTGGTGGAAAAGAAATGTGAGTGAGTACAGATGATCCATGCGGGTGAAGTCCAAAGTGGACCCGCGCTCTCAACCGTGGTTCGGATGTTAGTGATCAACATAATTCGAACAATAGCATGTGAAAATGCCGACAAGAGGTGAACTGTTGAATTAGTCATCTTGTACGAATTCTATACGTTAAGAGTATGTTTTGATATCAATACAAGTCTTCTTGCCCAACCTGCGGTGTTGATCGAAACACATAACCAAATGTCTTTAAAACACAGATCGAGCTCTCATCACCGAGAATGGTCCCAATTGCATATAGTAGCGTTTAAAGCAATATATAACTCACAACTGGTGCTCAACAGTACGTGTGCGAAGATGAGCTGCGGATTGTTCATTATTCGGTCAGAAATCACTTTGCAGGAGATGCTCCTCAGTAGTTTAGGGTAGATTCTTTTCCAACAATTCGGGAATAATGACTGCGTGGAGACATGGATCACCAGGGGACACGCTAAAAGACAGTGCCTGTTCCTGAAGACGCAGGTACTTCCCCC